>JARQOC010000008.1:168782057-168816749 GCA_033576535.1 Allobates femoralis | reverse complement strand
TCCCATGCACTATTCCAGGATAATATTAGATCATCCTGATAAATGACCTGACAGTGTCCCTTTAATGATGGTCCAATCACACAACTGGTATCATCATATAAGTGGATGCCGGTCATCCCTGGCACCGCGTATCTCCGTGACAACAAGCAAAAAGAATGGGTTAAAACCCAAAACATATGTGTCACTGTGTGCAGGGTTTGGGGTGTCCAGATGTTTTCAGCTGATTCATCCCTTGAGACTTATTAAGGAGGCAAATAAAAATGTTTTCGTGAATATCCTCCAATCCAGTTATCCCCTGGAATATTATGTATTTTTTGCTTTAATTTTGCAACATTTTAGAGGAATGTGCCACTATTTCGGCTAAACAAAAAAAGTTCCAGATAAAAAATAAAGTTCTCTTATTTTGGCCAAAATTCAGGAACCGCGATCGTCATTTTGAAAAATTTGACATCAACGAGAATGAAATATAAAGAAAAATGATGTATAGAGGAACAGAAAATGTGCAAATGAGGAATCCGGTACACAGTGTTTTTTGGTCAGTGTGACTTCCCTATAAACATGCACCTTCCTAAATATATGTCGATAGATGGTGGAGATAAGGGGATGTCGGACTCTTTTGATGCCACTTATCTCCAGAGATAACAAGGGTTAACATCCAAGCTGTATTTAAGCCAATTCCACCATCATTGCACCCTCTGCTTCCATGGGTCACACACTGTATTCTTCCTCTCTGGGTCATATGGAGGCGTCGTGACACAGCACAGTGGTTTGTGGTTTGGGGTTAAGCAGAACAATGACTTAACGGAAGGAGATTACTTCCTAGAAATGTAATATTTTGTATTATAATCAGTCCTGCACATATGTACATAAGGCCGGGTATGGACAAGCAGACTGTACACGGAGCGGTGAAAGTCACTCGATTCCACAAAAAGGGCAAGAGCTGCAAACTGACCCAAAAAGGGCCAACACCAGCACCTCGCCAACCCAGGGGCGTTTCGGTGCCTACTTGGTCCCAATTTCCAATAACGACATCCTCTAGATGTGAACAGTGCATACATGGAGCAGGCTCAGGAGCTGAGCCCGCTCCGTACAGCGTTATACAGCCAGCACATGAGTCCAACTGCTGCCGTGACAGCGCCGGACCTGGGGAGGGTGAGTACAGCACCGCTTGTTTTTTAACACGACCTTAAGCGAAACTGGAAAACCCCTTTACCAGACTATTTACGTGCGGATTTTAGGGCACGTATGCCATAAAAACTGCTCAGGATATGCAATATAGTGTTGTATATGAGACGCCGACACTGAATCACATGATACAAGGTGAATGCGGCACATACCTGTAAATATCAAATGCTTTTAGTCGCAAGTGACCCTTCTGCTGGTGGAGAAGTCTTGGATTTCCGGAAACAAAACAAAAGGGCCGTCCTATAGGGATAGTCCTGTGCGGTGTACAACTGCCCTCTACTGCACAGAACCAGCAACGCACCAACCACGCAAAAAAAACAAAATATTTAGGATGATGGATACTGAGGCCACGTGCACACGTTGCATTTTTATCGCGTTATTTGATGCATTTTTTTTTTTGTGCAGACTTGTCACAAAACCTGCAGGGAATCCTGATGCAGCAAAGTCAATGTGAATCCTGAAGTCTCATTCACACTGAGTATTTTCTCCTTGCAGATATAAAGCCCGTTACACAGTACGATGTCCCAGCGATCCGACCAACGATCGGGTCGCTGGGACATTGTTAGCTGATCGCTGGCGAGCTGTCACACAGGCATACTCACCAGTGATCAGGACCAGCGAGAATGTTGGTATCCAGGGTAAACAGCAAGTAACTAAGCAGAGTGCGGCGCTTAGTTACCCGCTGTTTACCCTGGTTACCAGCACTTGGAGATCATTCATCTTTGGTCTCCCGCTGTCACACGCGCTGATACTGGCCGCCATGCGGGAGACCAATGATAACATTTATGGTCCATGTCATTTACCAATGATCAACAACCTCATCGTTGGTCGTTGATAAATCTCACACGCAACTATGTCGTTTCGACATCGCTGCAATGTCACCAGACCAAGACAGGCAGAAATTTCTGCACCCGATACTTTTCTGTGTGCACCACAAACCCCAAGACTCAAAAAATAAGAGTGTAAAATAACCTAGCTTTTGGGGCATTTTTTTTAGCATGGTTTTTTTTCAGCTTCAATTGATTCAGTAGTTAATTTGGAGCTTTTTTTATTATTATTATTATTATTATTATTATTGCACCACTGGAGTGATGCTTTAAATGTAAATCCCCTGCCCCTGTCTGATACTTGCCTTCCTTTTTCAGTGATGCTACGGTCTGTTTGCAGCGAAAAGGGACCTCCACAACTCAATACAAGTCTATGGGAGCCTCGTTCTGGCTCTCAAAGAGACTGCATTGAGACTTTGTGTCGTAACTTCTGACTTCAGACATTACAGACACAAGGTGGCGCTGTGGGACCGGAGCAGCATCAGTAAGGGGGTGAAGCCACTGGAAGGTGACTATATGACCAGGGACTTAAATTTTGGGCAGAGACACAGTTATGTGCAAGTATCTCGCATGCATCTCGCATGAGTCATCCGGCTCTGAACGGGAGCGTGGAGCTGATTGTGTTTCTATGGAGCTCCACGCTCTTATTCAGAAAGCCGCCAGGCGGATGACTCATGGGAGATGCATGCAAGATACTCGCATGCAGCTCACATAAGTGTGTCTCTGCCATTAAAGCGCTACTCTACAGCTGGAAAGGAAAAAAAAAAACGCTGAAGTATCACTGCAACCCGAAAAATTGACACTGACACTGAAGAATTGAAATGTTGCCTCTTTTTGAAGAGGTTTTTCATGTGGATTTTGAAGCAGAATCCAATGCAAAAATGACAGATGGAGGAAGGGGAGGGGTGAAGACCCACTTGGATATTTAAAGTGGCAAACGTGCAGATTAAGGCTATGTTCACACAGTGCGTTTTTACTGTGTTACCTTGGTTTTATGTGACTTTTGACCTTAGGTGGTGGGTGTGGTTTGTCATCAGTGGGTGTGGCTTGGTGTTTTACCGAGGGAACAAATGTTCATTTTTAAGTCTATACAGTTGTGGAGCCAATTATAATAGAAGCGAAGGTCTGCGGATAAGACTGCCAGGTTGGGGGGTGTAGGAAGGGCGTAGACCCCCTTGCATGATCCATTATAGCGTTGCAGATGGTCGCCCCACCACGCACACCAACTAAATTGGTCACACCCATTAATAAGCTGTATGCACCCCTTCCCCCCAACCTGTGGTCTTTCTATTATAATCAGCTCCACAACTTAAAAGTTAACGTTTATATTCCTTTGGGTAAAGCCAGTCCACATCTACCGCCTAAACAGCTCACAACCCCACTAACGTCTAATCTGCAAGTCTGCCTATACTGTGATCTCACCCTCTGCCCTCTGGTATGGAGAACAATCACGCATGATAGGAAAATGCACCATTTAGGCTACTTTCACATCAGCAGGGTTTTTCTTCAGCTGCCGCAAGTGCTAGATCCGGCAATACCGCACATGCCACACCCAACCGCAAGCCCCATAGAGAATGAATGGTGCTTGCAGGATCGGTGCCACAAGTTGGATGATCCGGGAGATGTGGCGCCATCTGCTGGAAACGTCAGCAAAATGCTGACGTGAAAGGGACCTTCCTTAGGGTGCGTGCACACGACAAGTATACGCAGCGTTTTGGATGCAGCGTCTTGCCGCTACATAACATAGTATCAGCATAGTGGATGGGATTTCAAGCAATCCCATCCTCACTATGCATAACCCGCCCGCAGCGTGTTTGGAGCTGCGGTGCGGGTTGCCGGGAGTCCGCTCCTCTGCAGCATGTTTATTTCATGCTGCGAAGTCGGAAGAGGCTCCCATAGGGTGCACAGAGGGAGAAGCCGCTCCGCACCCGCCGCACATGGGGAGTACAGGGTGGCTGCGGCCACCCGCGGCTTCCCTCAGGTCTGGAGGAGCCGCGTCCAACACTCAGCTCCTCCGGACTGTGAGGACATACCCTACATGCAAAAACGCACCACAAACGTGGAGAGACGTATTGTGGATTTTGGTGCAGAAACTTTCGGCAGTGTGCAGGTGGCCTACAGCAGCGAACATGGAGAACCCCAGGATATCTGGGGGACCATCGTCTCTGTATCCTCGGCCCAGATCTCCTTCACCAAACCCAACACCTCTGCAGACCGGCTGGTGACCATTCATGTAATGTTTCTCTATCCCCCCTCTTCCTTACTTTGTGTAACCCCTATCTCAAGTAGATTGTCAGCTCTGTTGACCAGGGTCGCCTTTATTTTTGCTTTATTGTATTTTTTACATTGATTCTTGTTTTTATATAATTGATGACCATCTGTATATGGATCTCTGGATTGTGAAGTGCTGCAGCTATATAAATAAAGATGATCATTATTATTGTGCAGTGTTTGCCCCTTGGCTCCGCCTGGTTTCTGACCCCCAAACCAGTTTTGTTTGTGTAGGAAATAACTTTTGTCTGTGTAACCTGAGGCTGTGCCCCCTCCCCCACCTCTCTCCTCTCTTCCCTTCCCTTCTCACCCCTCCACCCCCACTATCCTTTCTTCCCTTCCCTTCCCTTCTCTTCCCTCCACCTCCACCCCCTCTCTCCTTTCTTCCTCCTGATCTCCATGCTGATGTTGTTTCCAGCTCATGTTATTGCAGAGATGAGCAGTGATCACACACCACGTGATGCAAATAATAAGCAGCTGATGATGATGATGATGATGATGATGATGATGAACATCTGGGAAACTTTTGTTATGCTTGAAATAAGTACAACTCCCACAATGCCCCGCGCCACAGAGCCATGTCCCCGCCCACATACAACAATACCACGCCCAGAGAGCACTGTAGACACGCCCACATGCAACAATGCCCCGCCCACCGACCCTTGTCCTGTGCACAGGTAGGTGTATTATTGTAAAGGTGGGCGTGGTCAGGTGACGTCACCGCCCAGCTCTGTAGGTCTCTAGGCTTGTTTCCGGTCAGCGGTTATTATGTGCGAGCCCCGTGCACACAGCGCGGTTCACCCTCTCAGGTAACGGTCTCCGGAGCCCGGGCACAGGGGGGAGGGAGAGCCGGGTCCGCCCAGGACAGGTGTCCGTGATCAGCAGACGGGAGGATTGGGCGGTTTCTCACCTTTCGCTTTGTAATTGTGGCTCAGTGGCGCCTCAGTGCGGGGGATTCCGGAAATGACGCACTAGCACTAAATCCACGTGACCGCTGCAGCCAATCACAGGATGGCTGGAGAGCAGTGTACTGTACATAAATGGGCTTGATACATTGGTCTCTGTGATTGGGGGCCCCTGTGACCGGGGTTTTCTAGTTATGGGGCCCCTGTGACCGGGGTCTTATCATTATGGGGCCCCTGTGACCGGGGTCTTATCATTATGGGGCCCCTGTGACCGGGGTCTTCTCATTATGGGGGCCCTGTGACCGGGGTCTTCTCATTATGGGGGCCCCTGTGACCGGGGTCTTCTCATTATGGGGGCCCCTGTGACCGGGGTCTTCTCAATATGGGGGCCCCTGTGACCGGGGTCTTCTCAATATGGGGGCCCCTGTGACCGCGGTCTTCTCAATATGGGGGCCCCTGTGACCGGGGTCTTCTCAATATGGGGGCCCCTGTGACCGGGGTCTTCTCATTATGGGGGCCCCTGTGACCGGGGTCTTCTCAATATGGGGGCCCCTGTGATCGGGGTCTTCTCGTTATGGAGGCTCCTGTGAACGGGTCTTCTCGTTATGGGGGCCCCTGTGACCGGGGTCTTGATTACAGGGGCCCGGGCTTTTTTCCCACCAGTGCAGCCAACAGGCCCAGATCTCACTGACTCGTTCATTAACCCCTGTTACACTGGGACTTTTTCCAGCAGGACTAACGGGTTTTCCCTGTGGAACGACCGCTGCAGTCCAGACCATTGGCTGCAATTGATAGTGCTGCACTGCAGCTGAAGCTCCATAAAATCAATACATTGCATTATTATTATTTACAGGACTCCATTGATTCCCAGTTCTGTACATTAGAAGGGGTTACATACAAAATATAAATTACAGTAGACAGACTGGTACAGAGGGGAGAGGACCCTGCTCTTGTGTCTTATATTCTGTAAGGTGATGGGGAGGAGACAGCAGGTCGGGGGGTTGCAGCAGTGGTGGTGGTGATG
Organism: Allobates femoralis; assembly: GCA_033576535.1. NCBI lineage: Eukaryota > Metazoa > Chordata > Amphibia > Anura > Aromobatidae > Allobates > Allobates femoralis. The sequence continues at coordinate 168,810,537 of JARQOC010000008.1, read as the reverse complement.
GTGAAGTGACGGCTCTGGTGTTGATGGTGAGGTAGCCGCTCTGGTGATGGTGAAGTGGCCGCTCTGGTGGTGGTGATGGTGAGGTGGCCGCTGTGGTGGTGGTGATGGTGAGGCGGTAGCTCTGAGGGTGGTGAGGTGGCTGCTTTGGTGGTGGTGATGGTGAGGCGGCTGCTTTGGTGGTGGTGATGGTGAGGCGGTAGCTCTGAGGGTGGTGAGGTGGCCGCTTTGGTGGTGGTGATGGTGAGGTGGCTGCTTTGGTGGTGGTGATGGTGAGGCAGTAGCTCTGAGGGTGGTGAGGTGGCTGCTTTGGTGGTGGTGGTGGTGAGGTGGCTGCTTTGGTGGTGGTGATGGTGAGGCGGTAGCTCTGAGGGTGGTGAGGTGGCTGCTTTGGTGGTGGTGGTGGTGAGGTGGCTGCTTTGGTGGTGATGATGAGGCGGTAGCTCTGAGGGTGGTGAGGTGGCTGCTGTGGTGGTGGTGATGGTGAGGTGGTAGCTCTGAGGGTGGTGAGGTGGCTGCTTTGGTGGTGGTGATGGTGAGGCGGTAGCTCTGAGGGTGGTGAGGTGGCCGCTCTGGTAGTGGTGATGGTGAGATGGCAGCTCTGATGGTGGCGGTGAGGTGGAAGTGGGATCATTGCAGGTCGCAGATTTCTTGAAGATGAGGTATTCAAGTTCCATCTGAAGAATCTGAATGGGGCCATCGAACTCCAGTGGCTGGGAGGTACGTGGGAAAAGACTTTGTGGTGACTGGGTGAGGAACATACGAATGTGGAGAGAAAAAAAGTCTTGGGAGGAGCGGAGATTATGTGAGGGAAGGTGTCGGGAGATTAGTTTGGATATATAGGGAGGAGATACGTTATGGACGACTTTCTAAGTCAGTGTTAGTAGTTTGAACTGAATTCATTGAGGAATTGGGAGCCAGTGGAGGGATTTGCACAGGGGAGGTGGATAAATCAGGCAGCAGAGTTGAGGACAGACTGGAGAGGTGCAAGAGTGTTAGCAGGGAGGCCACAGAGGAGGAGGTTGCAGTAGCCAAGGCGGGAGATGATGAGGGCCATGGTTGTGGAGGCGGAGTCTGTATTCATTTCGGAAGAATTTGGATTTATGGAAATTGAAGAGTCAGAGTTGAATGTTTTGTTTACCGACTCCACAGCCCTGATGAGGGAGGCGCTAGATTGGGAATTGAGAAAAGAACGGATTGTGGAAGACTCTATAAAAGACTCAGTTTTACTGATTCAAATCCAGGAGAAATAACTGAATACAAAGTAACAGAAGCTACTCCAGACATGGTATTTCGGAAGCAATGCCTCATAAGTATGACATTTAGCAGAGCAGATATATCAGATGTGAAATGATCGCATGCTGTAAAATGCTGCTGCTCCTCCTACTTTTTTCGGCTGTGAAACTTTGCACCTGGTGTATTCCCGCACATGTCATCACCTCCCACCCTTGGTGCCCATTGCTCTCTCTATGATAATCATTACACAGACCCAACTCATAGCAGAGTGCTAAGCAAATATTGTGGCTGGTGTATACGGTAATTACTTTCTGTCTTGTAGGCTTTGATCACTTTACGATGAGTCAAGGCACCTCCAAGGAAATACCACCTTCATCAGCCCAGAATGAATCCCCACCTCACCCTACGCTGGACCAGGAGGTGTCGCCACCTTGGCCTACAGCGGCCCAGGATGATTCCCCACTGCGGCCTACATCGGCCCAGGAGAAATTGCCACCTCGGCCTACATTGACCTTGAAGGAGTCGCCACCTCGGCCTTCACCGGCCCAGGAGGAGTCGCCACCTCGGCCTGCACCGGCCCAGGAGGAGTCGCCACCTCGGCCTGCACCGGCCCAGGAGGAGTCGCCACCTCGGCCTGCACCGACCCAGGAGGAGTCGCCACCTCGGCCTGCACCGGCCCAGGAGGAGTCGCCACCTCGGCCTGCACCGGCCCAGGAGGAGTCACCACCTCGGCCTGCACCGGCCCAGGAGTCGCCGCCACCTCGGCCTGCACCGGCCCAGGAGGAGTCGCCACCTCGGCCTGCACCGGCCCAGGAGGAGTCGCCACCTCGGCCTGCACCGGCCCAGGAGTCGCCGCCACCTCGGCCTGCACCGGCCCAGGAGGAATCGCCACCTCGGCCTGCAACATCCCAGGAGGAGTCGCCACCTCGGCCTGCAACATCCCAGGAGGAGTCGCCACCTCGGCCTACACTGGTCCATGAGATATCGCCACCTTTGCGTACATCATTTTGGGATGTGGAAATACCTAACTATTCGTTATATCGGAATGTCGGCGTTCCGTGTTTTTGCAGACACGCCCATTTTCTAGATCATGTGCCATTTTTCATGGAGCTGGAGCCTTTCCCGGAGGAGATCCTGCTCCAGATCCTCAGTTTTGTATCGGCAGAGGAGCTGCTCATCACATGTACAGCCGTGAGCCGGCGCTGGAGACGTCTGGTGAACTCGCCCTCTCTATGGAGAATAAAGTGTGAGCGAGATCATAGGAAGGAGATTCTCTTTGCAGCTGAGATGTGCGGTGACTTCTCCTGGCAGAAAGCTTGTCTGAGGCTGCCGTTCTCAAGGAACCTACTACGTAATCCATTTGGATCAGGTGAGACTGTAAGACTCAGCCATTTTATTCTACCAAACTTTATGAACCCCTCCTCCTGTTAGTTGGTTATTGTTTTTGCATTTTATCACTTTATTACATTTTGTAAGGTGATTATGGTGAGTAAAAAGAAAAAAAAAGAACACTTCCTTTTCCATGTTGGTTAAATATTTCTGTATCTTATCAGACTTTTGCAGATTCAGAGATAACAAATCTGCTTGAATAGTTTTTTCAACATTTAATATGTTTTTCTTTTTTGTCATTCTTAAAATGTGTAATTTTTTATTAACAAGGGACATGTACGAAGCATAATAATCAGCGATAATGAAATGGATTCTGTATGATTGCTGGGCCTGTGTACACAGTCACTAGGCAAAACAATCATCCAGAGTTATCAGATGCCAAAGTCTGATTTTGTAAAACATTGAACACATAAGACAGGACATTTACTCCTCCCTCCTGCACTTCATCCATCTCACTTTCGGTCTTCGATACATAAGGAGAAGTTACCCGGCTCCCTGCATCTTCTCGCCCCACCACCTGCTCCAGTGACCTTGTTCTGTGAAATCTCCTTCAATCCCTTTCCCCAGCTGCCACATCTCACCTAACTAAAACATTTAATCTCTCCCTCTTATCTGGCGTTTTCTCCTCCCCCTTCAAACACGTCAGCATACATCCATTATTAAGAAGAAGAAGAAAAAACCATACCTCGACCAGAACGTTCTCTAAACCTCTGAAGCACTGGGTCCACTCCCGTCTGATCCGCTATCTCTTAAATAACGCTCTTCCTCTTGACCCTCTACAATCCGGTTTTTGCTCCTTACACTACTGAAATTGATCTTACTAAAGTCTCCAATGATCTACTAACAGCTAGATCTAATGGTTACTACTCGCCACTGATCCTCGAGGGTCTTTCTACTGCGCTTGATAATGTGGTCACCAGCTCCTTCTCTCTATGTTCTGCTCTATTGGGCTCAAGGACACGGCTCTTTCCTGGTTCTCCTCCTACCTCTCTGACCGCTCCTTCGCCGACTCCTCTTCTCCTTACGGTTGGAGTTCCTCATGGTTCAGTCCTAGGTCCCCTTCTCTTCTCTCTATACACTGCCCCTATTGGACAAACCATCAGTAGATTTGGTTTTCTGTACCATCTCTATGCTGATGACACCCAGTTATACACCTCTTCTCCTGAAATCACCCCGACATTGCTACACAATACCAGTGATTGTCTGTCTGCTGTCTCTAACATCATGTCTTCTCTCTACCTTAAATTGAATCCGTCAAAAACTGAACGTCTCGTGTTTCCTCCCTCTCCTAATCTTCCTAAACCTAATATTGCCATTCCTGTATGTGGTTCTACCATTACTGGTCACTCGCTCGCTCATGTCACCTACACCTCAAAAACATCTCTAGAAGTCGACCTTTTCTTATCATTGACTCTGCAAAAACTCTGTCACTCTTATTCATTCTCATCTGGATTATTGCAATTCTCTACTAATCGGTCTTCCATTTACTGAATTCTCCAATCCATCATGAATGCAGCAGCCAGGATCATATTCCTCTCCATTGACTTCACCGATGCCTCTATCCTGTGCCAGTCATTGCACTAGTTGCTCATTTGCTACATAGTACAATTTAAACTTATATCTCTCACCCACAAAGCCGTCCACAGTTCTGCACCGCCCTACATCTCATCCCTCATCTGTCTATCACCTACCCGTCCTCTCCACAGTTCTGCCCTACCCTACATCTCCTCCCATATCTTTGTCTATTATCTACCCATCCTCTCCACAGTTCTACATCTCCTGCCTCATCTGTATCACCTACCAGTCTTCCCCACCGTTTTGCTTCACCCTACATCTCCGCGCTCATTTGTCTATCCCCTACCCATCCTCTCCACAGTACTGCACAGCCCTACATCTCCTCCCTCATCTGTCTATCACCTACCCGTCCTCTCCACAGTTCTGCACCACCCTACATCTCCTCCCATATCTCTGTCGGTCTATTGCCCTACACATGCCCTCCGTTCCGCTAATGACCCAAGACTTCTCGCGAACTGCGCTAATTCTCTGTGACGTACTACCAAGAACAACGTGATTAATTCCCAATGAAGAAATAAAGTAATGGATGTGGCTCTGAGACACATGGGTCATGAGTAAGAATGTAATACTCATTCAAAACGCGTTCACTGGGGGTCCCACATATCCTGCAACTTTGATTTTGTAAACCACCTGTAACTAAAATTAAAAGAAGATAATTCCATGTGTGTCAGAGCCGAATTGATTCCTTTATCTCTTCATTTGACAGATTGCGGCTGGATTGACCATTTTGCTCCATTTGGACAGGAGCCCGGTACGGTGAGCTGGATTCTATTTTGCATTGAATAATTCCCAATACCTACAGGTTTTATGCAGGCCCTAAAAAATGCATTTTCTTTAGCCTGGCCTATCACCTCACTTATCTAACTATTCCCATTCTGCCCTTTCTCAATCCGGCCTCGTGTCATCTGTCCACACCTCCATGCACTATATAGCACTTTATCTGCACTTGCACAAATCCTGGCTGGTGACCGCTTCATGCAGCGCTATGTGAATCCTCTATTAATTATATTGATGGCTGGACGGCACTTTGTACTATTTCCCTTTTGTGCCTCCCCTATTTCCTCATGGATTGTATCTTGTGATCAGGAACCTCAGTCCTCTTGGCATCTGGTGAATTGTGTTACTCTGTATTGTCTATGTCCCCTCTGAAGTGTAAAGTGCTGCGGAATATGTTGGCGCTATAGAGATAAAAATGATCTGCTGTTACCTGCAGAACTACTGGATCACTGGACCCTTAGACAAGGAGGCGATGGATGGCACATAGAAAACAACTGTTCCGTCTTACAAGGTGCAGCGAGGCCAACCTGCTTCGTCACCTCCTTCGTGTGAGTAAGCTTTTCATCTTCCTTTTACTGTCTGACCAGTCGGTAACTAAAAGCCCATTTACCTGGGCTGATAAATGGGAATCGAGAGTTCATAACAGATCCTGATCACCAGCCGGTGTAATCCTTTCACTGATCTCACGAGCCAATTAAACAGGGGACATGCTGCAATGGTATGGGGGCTGAAAGATCCTTCTGCTAACATGCAGGAATCATAGTGGATAGTGGATAAAGTCGGCGCTGCTGTCAATTGAAGAGGTCCAGAAACAACTGTAATTGTGTTTTTTGACGCGTTTCGAAGCAAATTTGGCTTCTTCAGGAGGAAATGCCAGCAAAATACAGAGCAATGACAAGAAAAGGGGCACAAACTTAGGAGTGTAAATGAAAGAAAACTATTTATGGTATTCCATTTACACTCCACTTATTTTGTAACCCTTTTACTGTTTTTCTCCTATTTTCTTTTTATCGTTTATTCCTCATTATTTTTAATAACACTTTTAAATTTTTTTTATTATTTCACTCTAGCTTTGATGACAATTACACTTAGAACTTTGTGCTCATGTGTTGGTATGGGTGGTTTTTTCATTTACATGTAATAATGATGGATAATTCAGGAGTCTTCGCGTGGAGCAAAGATACAGCAGAACACAATTTATAGTTGAAAAAGTGCTAAACAACAAAGTGCAGAGGATAACACATAGAGTCCATAAACACAGAGGGTAGATTTGTATGAAAACGTAACGAAAAGTCTGTTGAAATCCTCACAGGAAATGCAATCAGCAGAGCAGTCTATAAAGCACAGTTTACACTTGGAGAAGCAGTGAAAGTACAGTCTATGGCAAGTTCTATCCAAGGAGATGTTTTAAGCTAGTCTATATAATACATTAAATCATCCAGGGAGGCCTGGGAAGGCAGTCTCTGATGGTGGGTTTACACGCCGCGATATCGGCGTCCAACTCCGATCCAATTCCGACAAAAAGTCACGTGGTTCGTGAGTTGGACCCGATATCGGTTCTGCATCGTACTGTTTGAAGGTACAATACGATGCAGGAACGATGGTAATCCGATATCGGGGTCGAATGAGCGTGCTATTCAACCGCCCGATATCGGATGCCTGTTGGAGCCGGATCGTTGCGTGTAAACATCCAACTCCGATGTGTACGCCGACGCTACCCATTAACTCCCATGTTAAATGGTCGTTACTGGGTTGGTGGGCGTACACATCGGAGGGACTTGTTTCCCGATATCGCAACGTGTAAACCGCCGATGCGATATCGGGAAAAGCGCACTAAAAATGCGCGCTTCCCGCGCCATTGTATAGGATATCGGGACGATATCGCTACGTGTAACCCTACCATCAGAAGATCCAGAACCAGATGCAAGCTATTACAAGTCCAGAACACATGCAGAGTAATTACAAAGTCCAGAACAGCCTCGTGCTCTACATCTAATTGAATGTAGAGCGCTTAATTAAGCAACCAGCTTACGTCAGCAAAGTCAGGAGTAGCAAGAGCCACAAAATAATGAGTAGCACAAGCACTCAGAGCAGAAGGAACGCTGGCAACAGGTGTAGATAGCAGAACCTCTGATGAGTAGCAGCAAGAGATTCACATAGGACTTGCAGGAGTAGGCAGAGAACTGGAGAAGCCACTAGGAGCAGGAAACCAGGCAGAATACTCTAGAAATGACTAGAGGATGGGGTGGGGTTTATAAAGGCAGGACGACAAAAGGCACATGAAACAAAGGACGACTTCCTGGAAGAGAGTAGAATGCCCAAGAGGTAATCAAAACACTCGGAGGCCTGACATTATGCCTGTTGGATATATATATATTTGCCTTGTGGCTCAACCTCTTCCGTTTGGATGTCCGCCCATGTCACTTCCGGCCGCCATATTTCTAAACCCAAGTGATGGATATGGAAATATGGCGTCCACTACCCGCTGCACACTCTCCCCACTGCTGCCAGCAGTTTCCCCGTTCCCGCAGCATCCACCCCCACACACTCACCCGACACCGCAGCCCCGCCAGCTATCCTCCCTACTGCCGATCAGTTGGGGCTTACAGGACCTGCGATGACATCAGTATCATGGGCGGAGCTACGTCACATGACTGTGACGTCAATACAGGCCCTGTCTACACAGTGCCCTGACACACACACTGCTACACACTACATACTGCCACACTCCACACTGACACGCACACACACTACACTCTGCCACACACCACACACTCTGCCTCTGTTTTCCACCTGCTCTCCCCCTGCTCCACTCTGCTCTTCCCCACTCTGCTTCTGTTCTGCCCCTGTCTAGCTCGCAGCACGGGAAGCGGGGGGAGAAGGCACAGTGATCACAAGAGCAGAGCAGAGAGACAACAAAGTGGGGACCAGAGAGCAACCACAGCAACCACATGTTGGGGGGCTGAGAGACAGCACAAGTGTAGAGCCTTAGAGCACGCAAGGGGGGGATTCAGAGAGACACCTGCCACCCCCAGCGCAATAGAGCTCGCCTCCCATCGTCATGTCACCACCCACCCGATGAGATAGCATCGGGCTATCATCTAGTATAACATAATTATGTAATTACTTGTTATTTTGGTGGCATTTTGGCTTGCTTCAAAACACGTCACAAACCACCATTTCTGTATTATAATTGTTTCTGGACCTCTTCGACAGCAGCGCAGACTATCCAACCTGGTTCCTATATTCATGGCTCGTGCGTGTGGATCCTGCAGCAGCTGTCATATGCATTCATATTGGTTGTGTCACAACCCCATAAGGCAAGTGGCTGGAGCTGTCTTTTACCTTCATGTTTGTTGGGTAAGACCCTATTGTACTTTATTCACAGTCTTCTATCACATACAGTTTGTACCGGCCTCTCGTGAATGGGTCATAAATGTAGAAAATCTTCTGCTTTTTGGGCAGAAATGTGAGCGTCTTAGTTCATGATAATCATATATTTGTCTCTGCAGATGGTGCGAGAAGAGTCAGATCATAGACCTGGTATATGAAGGACTACAGGAGCATTTCCTGGACGTGCACCAGCCCCGCATCTGCGTATCCGACTGGTGGGTTATTAGTCACTTTACACAACAAACGTATAACATGCTGTGCACGGCGCTGAACCCGCTCCATACATCTACGTTGTACAGTCGACATCAAAGTAAATCTGCCCCCTGACAGCGGGATTTAACTGGTTAACAGCTGCGGATGGATCTCCGATTCACCCGCAGTTGTTGGTGCCACAAAAGATGCAGCCTTGGCATGTGAGCCCGCATCAAAGGCAGATGCATGACTTTTGACACACACATAATAGTGCATCTCAATGAATTAGAATATCATCAAAAATCAATATCATATTGCCATGTATCAGGGAGCCCTGAAACACATTGACTAAAAATAAATATTATATTCACCCTTTGATGTCTTGTGGAACACGGCAGCGCAGTTTTTAACCCTTCATCCTCCCTACTTTAATGTTCTGAAATAATGACCTTCGGGTTTCCATTGGCTGTAAGCCATAATCATCAACATTAACAGAAATAAACACATGAAATAGATCCCTCTGTGTATAAATGACTATATAATATGTGTTTCACTTTATGTATTGAATTACAGAAATAAATTAACTTTTTGATGATATTTTAATTCATTGAGATGCACTAGTACGTCATGCTGAGAAGCAGCTCAAGAAAGAAAAAAAAGAGAGAAAGTTTAAAGGGAACCAACCACCCCAAATGACCCCCCCGGACTATTAATATGGTTCCCTACACCCAGCACATACATGTGCTGCAAACTTTTTTGCTAAAAAAACTGTTTTTTATAAGTTAAGATATAGATTTAGAAAGTTTATAACGAAAGGACGGGTGGGTGTTACTTAGCTGGTTCAAAAGCCGAGATTCTGCTGCCAGTCATCATCCTGTCCTGGTCACAGCAGTAACGGCCAGCCCTTTTTTCCACCTCCCAGGCTGGTGCACGGGATGTCATGCCCGTGCACACGTCATCAGCTACAGCCGGGTCGCGAGCGCGCGCTCTGACTTCCTGCGCTCAGCTGTGGAAGTCAGAGCGTGTGCTCGCGACCCGGCTGTAGCTGATGACGTGTGCACGGGCATGACATCCCGTGCACCAGCCTGGGAGGTGGAAAAAAGGGCTGGCCGTTACTGCTGTGACCAGGACAGGATGATGACTGGCAGCAGAATCTCGGCTTTCGAACCAGCTAAGTAACGCCCACCCGTCCTTTCGTTATAAACTTTCTAAAGCTATATCTTAACTTATAAAAAACAGTTTTTTTAACAAAAAACCTTGCAGCAAATGTGTCTGCTGGGTCTAGGGACCCATATTAATAGTCCGGGGGGGTCATTTGGGGTGGTTGGTTCCCTTTAAATCACTACTCACTTCTCCAAAAATGTAAATAGCAAATATAATACAGTGGTGGAATTGTTTTGTTTTTTTACCATTTTGGTCCCATTTACTTTTTAAAAAAAAAATATAAAATGTAAATACATTATATGGTAAAATGAACTTTAATGGGTTATCTAGCACCTGTTTAAACAATCCTGTACAATTGGCTTATTTGTATGGGGGGAAAACACAAATGTTCAAGTCCCCCTGTAGCGCCACTGGCAGGAGAAGTGAAATATTGTACAGGTCTCGATGAATAGGTTTTTCCCCTGCACTCGAGTGTTCTCTGCTCGGTTCCCCTGCACTTGCGCGGTTCTCTGCTCGCTTCCCCTGCACTTGCGCGGTTCTCTGCTCGCTTCCCCTGCACTTGCGCGGTTCTCTGCTCGCTTCCCCTGCACTTGCGCGGTTCTCTGCTCGCTTCCCCTGCACTTGCGCGGTTCTCTGCTCGCTTCCCCTGCACTTGCGCGGTTCACTGCTCGCTTCCCCTGCACTTGTGCGGTTCTCTGCTCGCTTCCCCTGCACTTGTGCGGTTCTCTGCTCGCTTCCCCTGCAACACTTCACATCTCTCTTCACTGTAGAGGCTAAAATGTATAGAACGCTAAATTTCCATTGAAAACGCAAAGTCTGATACCTATATAATTTAATTATTATTGTAGGTACGCCGGACGGAACGACTGTGGATGTATCTACCAAATATGCGTGCAACTCTTGGCTGAGGATAAAGAAACTGTACTACAGACGTTTTCTTTGTCCCCCCCTCCCATCCCCGACTCTAATGACCAACGTTATCAGCAGGTAGGATATCTCATATATACTGAGGCGGTCACTGACTGCTCATGTGACTCGCAAAGCCAGACCCTTTCCAAGGATAATGTATACATAGAGTAGGGGACTGGTTTGGCATCCACATGAGGCCATCAGCCAGCCCCTTCACTGCAGCCCCAATGCTAAGTCATGATCTATGGGCAACTTTTTTTTTCTTTTACCCAAGATCCTGTGACTTGTGATTGTGTCTCCGCAGGTTGTTCATGAATTCCGCCACTATGGACCCGGTGTCAGATATGTGAAATTTAGTCACAAAGGTAAAGATACAAAATTCTGGAAAGGATGGTACGGAGCTCGGGTCACAAACTCCTCAGTCATGGTGAAGTGTGACGGCATCGAGCCCTGTAGATGATTCCCGCCTGGATGCAGCCGACATCTGTTTTTTAATTCTGAAAATGTGTGATTATAAAATTATGTACGGTGCAAATGTTTTAGGCATGTGTGCAAAAGGTGCCACAAAGTGAGAATGCTTTACAAAGTAAAAGTGTTAATAGTTTATTTTTATCAGCTAAAAAAAGTTCTCCGCAGGGTGTTGTTCCAAACATCTTGGAGAACTAACCACAGATCTGTGAATGACTATACAGTCAAAGATATTAAGAACGAGGAGTCTTGGAGGTGATGGGTCAGCCACACAGAGCCCTGATCTCACATCATCCCGCCTGTCTGGGATTAAATGAAGAGACAGAAGGATCCGCACAAGTCTCATACACAGAAGATCTGGGGTTGGTTCTCCAAGATGTTTAAAACAACCTCCTACCAAGATCCTTCAAAAATTGCACAAGTGACAAGAACCTTTGTTCTTTCAGTTTGCTGTTTGATAATATTTACAAATAAACTCATTTTGGAAGCTTCTTAATGTGCAGCATCTTTTACACATCTGCCTAAACCTTTTCCAAACATCTTGGAGAACCAACGACAGATCTTCTGTGAATGAGCATCCAGCCAATGTCATTAAGAAAGAGGAGTCCTGGAGGTGATGATCCACAGAGCCTTGATCTCACATCATCATATCGGTCTGTGATCACATGATGAGACACAAGAATCCGCAGAAGTCTCATACACAGAAGATCTGGGGTTGGTTCTACAAGATGTTTGGAATAATCTCCTGCTGAGGTCCGTCAAAAACTGTGCAAGTAACAAGTGACCAAAATGAACTGATGAAGGTAAAGGGCGAACACCAAATAGTAATGTGATTTACATTTTATCTTTTGTGTTTTTTTAGTTTGATTTTTAATAATAATAGTTACAAATAAACTAATTTTGGAACTTTGTTACGTTACTGCATCTTTTCTACAGTATGGTGTATATACTATATATGTTTATCCACTACACTTTACATAAAACCATGTATGAGAGAAAGTACATTGATTTACAGTATTAAATAATTCTACTTTTAAGCACCACATTTTGTGGAAACAAAGTAAATTTCACTTATAAAACTCAAGATTCAGGTTCATCAGATGAATAAACTGATATCTAAATACCACTATACAGAGTAATCTCAACATTACTACAGTGTAACAGGTTGGTGACAACTAGAGGAATTGTGAATGCAGCTCTGGATTATAATAAAACAGGAGTAACGTCAGGATCAGTACAGGATATACAGGGTTCAGGATCAGTAATGTAATGTATGTCACAGTGGCTGCACCAGCAGCATAGTGAGTGCAGCTCTGGAGTATAACACAGGAGGTAACTCAGGATCAGTAATGTAATGTATGTACTACAGTGACTGCACCAGCAGAATAGTGAGTGCAGCTCTGGAGTATAATACAGGAGGTAACTCAGGATCAGTACAGATGTAATGTAATTATGTACAGAGTGACTGCACCAGCAGAATAGTGAGTGCAGCTCTGGAGGATAATACAGGAGGTAACTCAGGATCAGTAATGTAATGTATGTACACAGTGACTGCACCAGCAGAATAGGAGTGTAGCTCTGGAGTATAATACAGGAGGTAACTCAGGAGCAGTAATGTAATGTATGTACACAGTGACTGCACCAGCAGAATAGTGAGTGCAGCTCTGGAGTATAATACAGGAGGTAACTCAGGATCAGTAATGTAATGTATGTACACAGTGACTGCACCAGCAGAATAGTGAGTGCAGCTCTGGAGTATAATACAGGAGGTAACTCAGGATTAGTAATATAATGTATGTACACAGTGACTGCACCAGCAGAATAGTGAGTGCAGCTCTGGAGTATAATACAGGAGGTAACTCAAAATCAGTAATGTAATGTATGTACACAGTGACTGCACCAGCAGAATAGTGAGTGCAGCTCCGGAGTATAATACAGGAGGTAACTCAGGATCAGTAATGTAGTGTATGTACACAGTGACTGCACCAGCAGAATAGTGAGTGCAGCTCTGGAGTATAATACAGGAGGTAACTCAGGATCAGTAATGTAGTGTATGTACACAGTGACTGCACCAGCAGAATAGTGAGTGCAGCTCCGGAGTATAATACAGGAGGTAACTCAGGATCAGTAATGTATGTACACAGTGACTGCACTAGCAGAATAGAGAGTGCAGCTCCGGTGTATAATGCAAATTGATTATATATTTAAGTACAAATATACATTTCTCGAAACAATGGAAAAGGCCTTGAACACCTCCTCAAGACGGACCCATAACTCTTGCCACAGTTGGCTATGACCAGTCTACAGTGTAGTTTCCTGCTTGCAGCGGTGGTACACAGAAGCCATAACCTGAGTCACAGCTACCATTACTGCTTCACATGGGCATAGATGTTATGTTCCTGCAGATTGTGTCCCTCTCCAGGTACAAGGTTGCACTTGAGTGTAAATGACGGTGGCTGATTTTATCTCCCCTTTGCCATTTTCCCTCTGTCTTGGTGGGACTGACATGTTAAAGGACAAATGAAGGGATCTAGTCCTGAGACAGGGAGGACCCTATGGGTGACACAAATTAGCCCCTTGCCTGACAAGAACCTGGTGGCAGGTGGATCCTGTCCCAGAGACTAAACTGATCACATCCATGAACAGAAAAGTCAACCTACCCCATCTCCCAAGGCAAGAAGACGAGCCTCTGAATTACTGCAGAGGACATGATAGGTCACAGAGATATCACTGGCAATAGAGTACAAATACTGTCAGACTGTGTATAGGTGGACCCCCAGACACTGTGAAATGCAGAACTCTTATTACACCCCTACAATATAACAATAAGAGTATGTCTCCTGCACAGTGCTGCTCCAGCCATTGCTCCGGTGGTCTTCACTGGTACCAGAGCGATGGCATCCTGTTCTTCAGCGGGCAGGTGAATCAGCCATCATCACCTCTTGTCTCTGTCCTCACATATTCCCTAATGAGTGCCAAAGTAATGATTGTCCTCTACTAACAACATTTATTAAAAACAAAACATAGGCTCATGGCAGTGATACGTACTCACCAACAGGCCTGCCGGTGCTCCTCCATGCTGCAGCTGGTCTCCAACCTCTTTTTCCAGTGGGGGTAAAGACGTCCACTGCCACTAACTGCAGCGCTCACAGGAGCCCATATGGTGCCTACATTACAGTGCATAATTCAGTAGGAACATCTATATGCTGCAGTGTGCATGTGCTAAATTCTGTATTGATACCACATTCCCATATGGTGCCTACGCTACAGTGCGTGTGCGCAGGATTCAGCATGAACGTCTACATGATGCAGTGCGTGTGTGCTAAATTTAGTAATAATGCTCTGAAGTGTTCTTCTAACATGCAAGAATTATACAGTAACATAGGTTTTAAGGTTGAAGGAAGACTTTAATGGGGACGTCACACGTGTCATCGACATTGAGGGCTGATCACTGGTGAGCTGTCACACAGGCAGACTCACCAGCGATCAGTACTAGCGAGATCGCTGTTAACCATGTAAACAAGCAGGTAACTAAGCGCCGTGCAGCGCTTAGTTACCCGCTGTTTACCATGGATACCAGCTCCCAGTGCTTGCTCAGAGGCAGCTGGCTCCTCGCTTGTCTCCCGGTGTCACACGCAGCGATGCTGCGTGTCCACCAGGCGCCCATCGCCAGGTTTTAGAGCAGGTTTTAAAACCTGGCAACCATCAACCAGCGATTTATTGCCGGTTGATGCGCCCTGTCACACACGTCAATATCACTGCAACGTCACGTGCAGCAGCGATATTGACGCGTGTGACATCCCCATCAGTCCATCTAGTTCAAACCATAGCCAAACATGATGATCCAGAGGAAGGCAAAAAAAAAAACGTGGCAACACTAAGCTCCACATTGGGGAAAAAATTCCTTCCTGACTCAAGATATGGCAATCAGACTAATTCCCTGGATCAACGCCCTATCAAAGAATCTAGTATATATAACTGGTAATATTATAATTTTCAAGAAAGGCATCCAGGCCCTTCTTAAATGTTAGTAGTGACTCCCTCATTACAACATCATGTGGCAGAGAGTTCCATAGTCTCACTGCTCTTACAGTAAAGAATCCGCGTCTGTGATTATGATTAAATCTTCTTTCCTCCAGACGTAGTGGATGTCCCCTTGTCCCTGTCTCAGGCCTAAGAGTAAAGAGATCATTAGAAAGGTCTCTGTACTGTCCCCTCATATATTTATACATTATTATAAGATCACCCCTAAGCCTTCGTTTTTCCAAGCGAAATAACCCCAAGTTTAATAACCTGTCTTGGCATTGCAGACCCCTCAGTCCTCTAATAACCTGTCTTGGTATTGCAGACCCCTCAGTCCCTAATAACCAGTCTTGGTATTGCAGACCCCTCAGTCCTCTAATAACCTGTCTTGGTATTGCAGACCCCTCAGTCCTCTAATGACTTTTGTCGCTCTTCTCTGGACCCGCTCTAGTTCAGCTATGTCTTTCTTATACACCGGAGACCAGAATTGTACACAGTATTCTAAGTGTGGTCGCACTAGTGACTTGTATAGAGGTAAAATTATGTTCTCCTCATGAGCATCTATGCCTCTTTTAATTCATCCCATTATTTTATTTGCCTTTGCAGCAGCTGCCTGATACTGGCCACTAATGTGAGTTTGTCATCTACCCATACACCCAGGTCTTTTTCAGTGATAGTTTTGATCAGTGTTTTACAATTAAGCACATAATTATACATTTTGTTTCCTCTGCCCAAGTGCATGACCTTACATTTATCCCCATTAAAGCTCATTTGCCATATCAGCCCAAGAATTGGTTGCTGTAGATAAGTATTAGAGGAGACACTACGGGGTCATCACGTCACAGTCCTGTCCATAAATCAGGTGTCGGTCGCCTATACAAGCCACCAAGGGGGGACACGTTCCACTGCACGAATGAGGGTAGCAGCCAGTGTCCTCACTGGCACAATCAAACTTGGCTTTTATTTCAGCAATCCATCTCAGGGGGACAGGAGGTCGAGGGCCTCTAAGTCTACATTGGCTCGCTGGGTTAGGGGCGCTACTGCCATGACCTACTCTGCATGTGGCAACCATTGACAAGGCAGTTCCTCAGCCGGGGACACCTACACTTGAGCAAGTGGGTTCTGCATCATACGGTGTTTTGCCAGATCATAGCCATGTGGGGGATCCCACCATAGTTGTTGCAACCCTGCTCCAACCAGCGAGTGACTCAGTTTTGCTTTTGGGTCCCAGGGATCATCTGTTTACAGTGGTTGCACTCCTGCTCAACTGGGCCTCACTAGTTCTAATTCCCTCCACTTCTGCACAATATACGAGTCGACAGGGCAAGGGTGATCTTGATAGCCCCCTTCCGGCCAAGGGGACCATGGTTCGTTTGGCTCCGACAGTTGTTGGTCTCCGATGTCTGGGTCCTTCCGGCTCTTCTGGGCCTCCTCCTCAGGCAGTCAAGTTATACCTGACTGCCTGGACCTTAAGCGGTGGCTTTGGAGTGAGAAGGAGTTTTTACTGCTTTAGTTTCGGAAACCCTCATTACGTCCAGACAACCCGTAATTTGGAAATTACATCATGGACCGGGCAACATTCTGCAGTCTCGGGGGCCATCTTGGAAGGGGAAGTCCCACTTGGTTTTAGCATTTTATTTTTTCAGAAGGGAGACTCTCAGAGACTACGTTAAGGTCCAAATTTCAGCACTTAAACACTAATAATTTTCAACCTGGGGCAACCTTGGGTTTCCATTTTTAGTGAAGCATGCACTAGATCCTAACCTAACTATTGATCGGCTCCTGGGGACCTCAACTAGGACTCACTACATTGACAGACCCTCCTTTTTCAAACAATAAGTTTTTATTGAAAAATTTAAACAACTTACATATAAAGCATTTGACGAGGTTGAGGTCATATGAATATTACAGTTTTTCGTCATTTTAGGCGTATAACAATGTGTAATGTTCCACGTAATAATTTCCTTACATTTTCAAAGTAGCTGGATAGTTAGAATTGACAAATAAGTATGCAGTCTCAGCTTTAAACAAAAACAATGGGAAGAAGAAACAATAAAGAAAAATAAGGATATATCGGAGTGAGGGTTATAACACGAAGATGGGGGAGGGGGGGGAAAGGAGAGGGAGGGGGAAGTGAGCTCTTGTTAAAAAATGTTTTCATATAGTTGAACCAGTGTTAGCGACCAATGTAACTCTCCAAATCAAACGAGATGTCCAAAGTTTAAGAAGGAATTGAACAGAATTATATGGTGACGTTATCCATAGTCCACCATGCGAGAACTTTATTCCGTTGGGAGGCCTCATGAGCCAACATGATCCATGTTGGAGATGAAGGTTAAGTGCACAGCGTATAGATCTAATTTGGATGGTAATGTCTTTGATTTCAGTGTCTAGCAACACATAATTCTCGCTGCTATAAAGTGTTAGTTACAATTGGTCTTAATGGTGTTGGCAGTCCTCCAACCCAAGCCCCAAAATCGCCGTGAGGGTTTAAGTTGAAAGGAGATTCCCTGTTAAGGAGATATAGGAGGAGGACCCTCTTGCCAGAACCTTTGTTAAAAACCCGCAGTTCCCACCACATGTGGAGGGAGGACCCTGACTGATCGCAACCTCCAACAGGTCGAGTCGAATTGGGATATTCTTTCCATATCTTGCCAGTACTTCTGGGTGACGTACCACTCAAAATGTATTTTTTTGATTGTTCGTGGTGATTTACACAACTAGTGTGTTTTGAGCTTTTCCCCGAGGCTTCCTGCCATTGATTCAAAGTGAATTCTTCTTTTAAAGCTATTTCCCATTTAGTCATGTAAGGCATTTTCTCTAGGGAATGAAGTCGGGCTAGGGCGCCATACATAATGGAGACCCCACGTGAGCCCGGCGGTTGGGAACGAAAAACTCTCTGTACCAGGCCATCCACCATTGATAAGTCTACGGGGACCCAAGACACTGAGTCTAGGAGGTGGCGTACTTGTAAGTATTGATAAAATGTAGAGTTAGGGATGGAGTACCTGTCTCTCAATTCAGCAAAGGATTTCATGTTGGAATCGTCTAAGATTTGATGAATGTAGTTTATGCCCCTAGAACGCCAAAGATGAAGAGAGAGAGATCCCACTAGAGTTTCAACTGCTCGAATAGACACTGACTTTAGTAGAAAAGCGAGTAGTGGATGAGAATTCTTTCGCCAAATTGAAACCAAAGTCAGCATAGATTTCAACAAGGAAGGGCTTTCAAAAGGCCTCAGCAGGTTTATTTCCAGTAGTAATTTGGTGGAACCCTGAGGGGCAAAATGTTTTTCAATTGACAACCACAACGGACCGGGAGCGTCAGCCCACCACTGACAGGCCACCGTTATGTGTGAGGCTATATAGTAATGTGTCAGATTGGGGACTCCCATCCCTCCCAGTTGGACCGGAAGAGTTAATACTTTCATGCTCACCCTGTGGTGTTTGTAGTTCCAAATAAAATTATTTAATGTGGACTGTAAAGTTGTGATCATGCGTTTTGGAAAACGCAGAGGGAGACATCTAAAAAGGTATAGGATTTTTGGGAGGTAAATCATCTTAACGATGTTGATTCTAGCGACCCAAGAGAGAATTAATTGTTTATGTGTTGAAAGGCCCTCTTTCAGTGAACGGAGTAGTGTTTCGTAGTTACGTCGAATTATTTCTTTAGTGTGGGAGATCGTTATCCCTAGGTATGGGATACCCTTAGCAGACCATTGAAATGGGAAGAGTGCCTTGATTTTTTCTGTCAGGGTCTGAGGAATCTGGATAGGATACAGACCCTCCTTTTGACCCTCTGCGGGAGGTCCATATAGTGCTGTGTTGTAATTTCGGCAAGGGGATAACTCAACAAACTTTACAAAAGGTTTTTTTTAGTCGTTCACCAAGTATCAAGTAAAAGGAACTCATCAGACAGACCTACATGGACAAATACAAACTGATACGGCAATTCTATGGTCCGATCACCGGTACAGGAAACAATGGTATTCTTGTACAGGGCAAAGAATGGCCTAGAGTACAAATATCTGTAAACCCATTGTCACCCATGCCTCGGTATGATGTGCAGTATGTCCAGATAAAGTGACCAATCATTAAAACATGCTTGCTCTCACTCAAGGGTCCAGGAGTCAGTCAGGCCTTGTAGTAATACAGCGCACGGGTGCTTATCCCAGGAACTCAAACACCTACACCAAGCCCTGCCTAAAAATACCAAGTATCCTGACCCTCATGAATTTACTCCCGCCCTTGCAAGGGCAGTCCACGTCGGCTCCATGACCAGGCACATCTTTACTGACTGGGGCAGATAGAGATACATTCATTTGTCAGCATGGGTTGGAAGTAAGGGGCTGGTGCATGGTAATGTACGGCCTTATAGAGCCGCTAGAATATAGACAAGTCCTTCCTTCAAGACGGTTCTATTGTTAAGCTTTGCGTCCGCCTGCAGACTAGGGGACCTTCAGGCCGTCTCAGCTGGCCTTCTTTTTGCCTTATGTCGTGGCGATGGGGTACTCTTACGACCTGACCCTGCTTACCTCCCTAGGGTAGATTCTAAATTCCACAGGTCGAGATATTGTCTTGCCTCCTTTTTGCAGTGACCCTACACTCAATGAGGAGCTAATGTTACTTACCTTAGCCGTCAACCGCAGTTTCCTGTTCTGCCTAGAGGTTACACGGTCTTGGAGGAAGGATAGGTCGTTTACTTTTGTGCTTGTTTTCAGGACAAGATGACCTTGTGGAGTCGAATCTCGGAGCTCATTTGACAAGGGTTCTGGCAGTTACCTGAGCTGAAAGGTCAGACGTATCCATTGTTCAGATCTGCGGAGCAGCGGCTTGGTCTTCACCTTCGGCTTTTTTTAAGCACTATAGATTAAATCTTTCTGGTGCTGATATCACATTTGAGAGTAGGGTACTACAGGCTGTGGTCCCTGCCTAGATCTACGTTTCTCTGTAATTCTCTTGTCATGGACAACCAATAATCACGTAATTACTTACCGGCAATGAGTTTTCTCGGAGTCCATGACATTGTTGAGGGTTCGTCACTTCTTCTTCTCCTCTTGGTGTTTTTATTTTATACACATGGTGTTCGGGGTTGTGGTGGACTAACGATGTTCCGGAGATCTCTTTGTCAGACTATGTAACCAACTGACATGGGGAGAGGAACCGCCCCTTTTAAAGCCTGATGGTTCCCTGTCCTTGGAGGGCGGATCCCTCTCTCGTTCTGGATGCTGTCATGGACTCTGAGAAAACACATTACCGGTAATTAATTAAGTGTTTTCGACAAATAATAAAATATGAAAAGGTTTATAACCCCCCTTTTCGTAATTGAAACATAAGAAAAAAAAGTTTGGCATCACTGCATCAGAAAAAAAGCATCGAAAAGGTAAAATTATTTAGGCGGTAGTGGTTAGCACTGTACACGGCGGCTCGGCGGTCGGCACTGTACACGGTGGATCGGCAGTCGGCACTGTACACGGCAACTCAGTGGTTGGCACTGTTTGGTGGTGGCTCAGTGGTTAGCACTGTATATTGTGGCTCGGTGGTTGGCACTGTATATGGTGGCTCAGTGGTTAGCACTGTACGGTGGCTCAGTGGTTAGCACTGTAAATGGTGGCTCAGTGGTTAGCATTGTATGGTGGCTCAGTGGTTGGCACTGTTTGGTGGTGGCTCAGTGGTTAGCACTGTATATTGTGGCTCGGTGGTTGGCACTGTTTGGTGGTGGCTCAGTGGTTAGCACTGTACGGTGGCTCAGTGGTTAGCACTGTAAATGGTGGCTCAGTGGTTAGCACTGTATACGGTGGCTCAGTGGTTAGCACTGTATATGGTGGCTCAGTGGTTAGCATTGTATGGTGGCTCAGTGGTTAGCACTGTATATGGTGGCTCAGTGGTTAGCACTGTATACGGTGGCTCAGTGGTTAGCACTGTATATGGTGGCTCAGTGGTTAGCATTGTATGGTGGCTCAGTGGTTGGCACTGTTTGGTGGTGGCTCAGTGGTTAGCACTGTATATTGTGGCTCGGTGGTTGGCACTGTTTGGTGGTGGCTCAGTGGTTAGCACTGTACGGTGGCTCAGTGGTTAGCACTGTAAATGGTGGCTCAGTGGTTAGCATTGTATGGTGGCTCAGTGGTTAGCACTGTATGGTGGCTCAGTGGTTAGTACTGTATATGGTGGCTCAGTGGTTAGCACTGTAGCTTTGCAGCGCTGGGGTGTCCTGGGTTTATATCCCAGCAAGGACGATATCTACTACGAGTTTGTATGTTCTCCCTGTGTTAGGCCTCATTCACATGTCTGTGCCTCTGGCACGTAAGCGGTGTGTGCCGACACATGCCAGTGGCACGGACATATGGAGACACATGTTCCCCTGTGGACCCATGCAGACGTCCATGATTCCGCATGGACCGTGTCTCCGTGTGGAGCACATGCGTGTCCGTGTGCTCCACACGGCGAAAAGTCCGTTTTAATGCAGAGCCACGGACCACATTTACGTCCAAACGTCCTGCACACAGATGTTCACAGTGTGACATCCGTGTGCATGGACCACGGACAAAAGTGTAAAACCTGAAAATAAAGAATTTTATACTTACCTCCCTCCAGCGCTGACAGTTTCTCCCACTTCTGATGCCGCTCATTAGGGCTCATGAATATTCACTTCACTGAGCCGTAGAGCGGTCCGGAAGTGAGAGGAACTGTCAGCGCTGGAGCGAGGTGAGTATGCGGTGACAGACTGTCAGTGTGATATCCATGGATGCACGGATAGCACAGTGACAGCACCCATCGTGTCACACGGCCGTAACACATGGGTCTATGCCCCGCCCCCAAACGGCCTTGTTCCACACGTCCGTGGTGACACGGACGTGTGAAACCGGCCTTAAGCTGTTTTCCTCTGAATTCTCCGGTCCCCCCACTTCAAAGACAAACTTAGGGTGCTGGCACACGTTGCGTATTTGCTGCGTTTTTTTACGCGTGTGCTCATCCGTTTTTGTAGGCAAAACCAGGAGTGGAACAATCAGAGGAAAAGTCTAATAGAAACACGTCACCACTTCTGTATTTATCACCCACTCCTGGTTTTGGCTACAAAAAATGATGAGCTTGCGCGTTAAAAAAAACTCAGCAAATACATGGCGTGTGAATGCAGCCTGAAAGGGGATCTAGGTAGTGAGCCCCAATGGGGACAGTGATGATGTATGTAAAGTGCTATATAAGTAAAGCATTATAAACAAATAAAGTATTAAAACCGTACACTGAACTCTGAAAAGGAGAGGGGGGGAAGATGACAAAACGTCAGGATTGCTATTTTTGGTTGTCTCAAAAAAATTGCAATAAAAAGTGATCAAAGCATTTAATGTAGCCAAAAATACTAATGATAAAAACTGCAGAGACCAAAACAAGTCCTCGCATTGCTTCATCCACATAAATATTGAATGTCTCAGAATATGGGAAAACAAACTATATAAATCCAACTATATATCTATACGATATACGTAATCCTGAGTTTGGTGTTCCTGTAATTCAACTGACCTGAAGAATCATACTGCAGGGTTATTGTTAGCCAACATAAAAGGCCTCTCACATATCTGTGCGGACACATGCCCGAGGCACGGACACATGTTAGTGAATGCTCTTGTTCACATGTCCATCAATCAGAACAAACCATGTCTCCATGTGTTGCAGACGCGTGTCCGTATGCTCCACATGTGCCAAAAACGTCCTGCACATGAATGTCCTCCATGTGTCATCTGTGTGCACAGATCTGGGCCAAGAAAAATAAAGGCTTTCATACCTACCAGTCTACAATGCTGAATGTTCTCTCACTTCCGGAGCCGCTCATTAGACTCATGAATATTCACTGCACGGAGAGCTGAAGCCCCTTAACAGAGAGGGACAGCAGCACCAGAGACAAGGGAGTATAGAATGACATGCTGTACGTGTGCTATGTGGATGTCACATGGATAGCACGTGCTTGAAACAATACGTGACACATGGACACACGCCCTCCCCAAAACAGCCTGTCTCACACATGTGAAAGAGGCCTAAAAGAGAGAAACAAAACAAAAATAACAATAGTGGAATGGATTTTTTTTTTTAGTTTACTTGGAGAAATGGATGGTGTCGTTGAAAATTACAAACCGTACTGAACAAATATCGAGATCTTGTACGGCCGCGTTGATGGCAGAATTTGAAATACATAAATATGCTCTTGGAGGAGAGAAAAAAATATGAAAACCGTCCGTTCCAGGGGCATAACTACAACAGGTGCAGGGGTTGCAATTGCACCAGGGCCCTAGAGCCTAGGGGGCCCCAAAATTCACTTTGGTCTATACAAAAAGCCTAATTCATTTAGGCCTCTTTGACACATCCGTGCCTCTGGCATGTATGCGGTCCATGCAAACACATGCCGGAGGCATGGACACATGGCCCCTATGGCCCCATTCAGACGTCTGTATTTACGCACGGACCGTGTCACCGCTTGGAGCACATACGTGTCCATATTGCCGCACGGACTGTGTCGCCGTGTGGAGCAAATGCGTGTCTGTGTGCTCCACATGGAGACATGTGTGTTTTTTTGCGGAGGAACGGAACGCTTTTGGCCGAAAACGTCCATGCACACAGATGTCATCCGTGTGCATGGACCATGGACAAAAGTGAAAAGTGTAAAAAAAAAAAAGGGTTTTCATATTCACCCCGCACCAGCTTCTCTCACTTCCGGTGCCGCTCATTAGGCTCATGAATATTCACTTCACTGAGCCAAAGAGTGGACCAGAAGTGGGAGGAGCAGCGGCGCTAGAGGGAGGAGAGTAGGTGGTGACAAGCTGTCCATGAGCTATCCACGGACAGCACACGTGTCACACGTCCGTGACACGTGTGCTTGCCCCGCCCCCAAACAGCCTTGTATCACATGTCCGTGGTGACATCGATGTGTGAAAGAGGCCTTAGGCCGGCTTCACACTGCATATCTGATCCGATCCGTGGCTGTCCGCTTGAAGCAGACAGCCGCGGACCGGATCAGCACACAGAACTGGGGGGCTATTATGCCCCCCGATCCTGTGTGCAGCGCACACAGTTCCCACTGCTGATGGGTGAGGACCACGGGCGCTGCGGTCCTGACCTGTCAGCAGTGGCAGCTGCGTGCGGCTGCACACAGGACTGGAGGGCATAATAGCCCCCCAGTCCTGTGTGCTGATCCGGTCCGCGGCTGTCTGCCTCAAGCGGACAGCCACGGATCGGATCACACACGCAGTGTGAAGCCTGCCTTAAAGATTTGCAATAATTGGGGGCCTCAAACACTTAGCATCTGGGCCCATGAGCTTCAAGTTATGCCACTGGTCTGGTCATTATAGAGTTGATGGAGGGTCCCACCAGTGACGGTTTTGCTAAATTTATGGGGGAAACCAGATTTTTATTATTATTCTTTATGCAGCTAGAAGCTTTTTAAATATATAAACTAAAGGCACCATCTAGAATCACATTCTCACCCTTGGGTTTTGGCATCTAGATCTTGCACCTCTGGCACCTTATACTGGCGAGGGCTAGTCTTCTGCACCAGTTTTAATCAATCTTCTTATGGTGGGTTTACACACACCAATCATTGTATCCAATCTCTGAACCAATCTCTGGTTGCAGTGAAATCATGGACAGATTGCTCCATGTTGTACACAGCCACAAAATGGAACTATGTGTCCATGATTTCACTGCAACCAGAGATTGGTTCAGAGATTGGATACAATGATTGGTGTGTGTAAACCCACCATTAGATTTTGCAGCTGCAATCACTAATTATTCAGAATATTGATACCTGCCCCGTTTCCCAGGTCTTACCCCTAGCAGAAGGCAGTGAGGGAAAGATGTCTCAGCGAGAGGCAGAGCCGCCATCAGTCTACAACAGACCCCGTGGCAGGAGGCCGTGGTGCTGGTCTGCTGGTAAGGGCTCTTTCACACATCCGTGCTGGCACATGCTGGAGATATAGATATACAGAGACCAATGTTGGTGAATGCTCTTGTTCACATGTATGTGTTTTTGCACAGACTGTGTCTCTGTGTGCATCACACAAAGGCATGTCCGCATTTGGCCGGTAGCACGGACCCATTCAGGTCAATGGTTCCGTGCAAAAAAATGTCCTGCACACGGATGTCATCAGTTTGAGATCTGTGTGCATGGACCAGAGCAAAGCGTTTTAAGTTTAAAAATAAAGAATGTCATACTTCCCTGACTAGCTATGCTCCTGTCGCTCTCCCTTCCGGGGCTCATTAAGATTGTGAATATTCACTCCCCTGAGAACTGCAACGGACCTGGAAGAGAGAGGAACAGGCAGCACCGGACACGGGAGTTTCTAAAGACATGTGATCCGGATGTCCCATGGATAGCACACAGACACACGGGCACAAAAAATGGCCCTTCTCACACGTGCATTTTTGCACAGATGAATGAACGAGGCCAACTGCTGAGTTCACATGTCCAGTAATCATCCATTAGATTGAATGCTTCCCCTCCAGCGCCGCTGCTCCTCTCACTTCCGGTCCGCTCTTGGGCTCAGTGAAGTGAATATTCATGAGTCTAATGAGCAGCATCGGAAGTGAGAGGAACTGTCAGTGCTGGAGCGAGGTGATTATGAAATTCTTTATTTTTAGGGTTGTCGCTTTCGTCTGTGGTCTGTGCACACGGATGTCACACGGATGACATCCATGTGCATGGACGTTTCACAGTGAAAGCGGTCCTTGTGTCCGTAAAAAAACGGACTTGTCGCCGTGTGGAGCACACGGACACACATGCTCCACACGGAGACACGGTCTGTGTGGAAACACGGAAGTATGAATTTGCCCATAGGGGAACATGTGTTCCCGTATGTCCGTGCCTCCAGCATGTGTTGGCACGGAGCGCACACGTGCCGGAGGTACGGATGCGTGAAACCGGCCTTAATATTGGAGTCTATGGAAACAGATCTGTTACTAGATTGCAATTTACCTTCCCCTTGGGCCTCTTTCACACATTCGTGCCTCCAGCACGTATGCAGTCAGTGCCGACACATGCCAGAAGCGCGTACATATGGGGACACAAGATCCCCCTATGGCCCCCTTCACACGTCCGTTATTCATCACGGACCGTGTTGTTGTGTGGAGCTGGTGCGTGTCCATGTGCTCCACATGGCAACATGTCCGTTTTTATGTGAAAGCACAGACCGCTTTTTCTCAAACGTCTTGCGCACGGATGTTCATTGGGTGACATCCGTGTGCACGGACCATGGACAAAAGTTAAGTATTAAAATAAAGAATTTCATGTCTCCCTCCAGCGCTGCCTGCTTCTCTCACTTCCGGTGCCGCTCATGAGTCTCATGAACATTCACTTCACTGAGCCCAACAGCGGACCGAAAGTGAGAGCGCAGGGATGTGAGTATGTAATGACGGGCTATCTGTGTGCTGTCCACAGATCCATGGATGGCACACGCGTGACACATGAATCCACACCCCACCCACAAATAGCATTGTCTCACACGTCCGTGGTGTAAACTTGTGTGACACAGGCCTTAAAGTGATCCAGTAACCAAAAAAAAAAAAAGGATCCTTTACAAATGGAAAGAAAATCAGAGGCTAAATAGTGATCCGCTATCTCATCTGTTTATTCATAGTCTCTACTGTTAAACCCCGGATCCTACAGAATCCTCTTTTGAAAACCGACACAACAATTTGTCTATGCAACCTTTTTGCTAACTGATTGCAGCTGGATCCTTTCTCAGTCTCTGCACTAAACACCAGATCGGCGTTTTGTCTCGGTACACAGAAGCTATCATTTGAATGTAATGTGTCTTTCCACATCAGAAGGTATAGCATGCCAAGACCACACAGAACAAAAAAGCTTCCTAAAGTCAAAAACTGCAATGCTGCAATATATTTCAAGAAAAAAAAATGTATGGGATCTGACTTTTTTATTTTATTTTACCCTCTTGCACATGCATAGACTTGACTAGGTGTTTGCCTACATATTTGAAGTGTGCACATTACGAAAGGTTTTCCCAATTTAATTTTTCTTCACCTCCTCGATGTTCCTGTGGAAACATCATAAAACGATCGGTATGTCATTTTCCCCAGGGCTCCATTGACTGTTGACTGGGTGCAACGGTGATCTCATGCCTACAGCTCACATCACCGCTACAGCCAATCACTGGACTCGGTGGCTCGTACGATGTACCTAGTCATACCCGCTGGGCTCATTGATTGGCTGCAGAGGTTAGGTTACACCATGATTGTAATGTACACAATCACCAGACGCAGCACTGGACCTGGGGAGGGTAAGGAACACAACATATTATGTTAAGCATGGGCACGCCAGTGGCATAAAAAAACAAATTGCAGCTGGAAAAACCTTTTAAGTGGTCATTTTACATGTGATTTTACTGTAATCTTTGGGATAAAATTTTAGGATGTGTGAAGGGCACCTTCTGTGATTGGCTGTGAGGTTACTTTGAGCAGAGTGTCTTCATAAACATCCAATGATGTGCTACTCCAAGGTACCAGACCACTGCAGCCTATCACGAGTCCATGAGGTCCAGCAGCTGGTGGACCGGTCAAATCGTTGCTTTTTGGCTCTGCTCAGACAACTAAATGATGACTTGTGCTGAATCTGGGTAGGGGCCAGTAAGTATGAAGGTGTGTTTTTTTTTTTTTTTTTTTCTCTTGTGTCCATCGGACAAGGTTTTTAAATTTTCCTGGACAATTCCTTTCAAGACGTTACTCCCTCTCCATCATGTCAGGTATGGCTTGCTGAAATTCCAAGGAGAGAGACCATGCATGGGTATAGTTTGCTGGTCACTTGGAGATCGTCTTCTTGGTCGTCACTACAATCTGCTAATCCGGCCCGACTCACAGACTATGAATGGAGTAGAGATTGAGTGTTGCATCTCTGCTCAGGTCTAGGATTTCCAAAAATGGCGAGGTATTGATCTATGGATAGGTGATATGTTGCTCTTGTGGGATAACTCTGCCTGTCTACCAGCTGTGTGCTGTAAGTCGTGCCAGCTTCTTGAGTAAACGATGGGAGGTCATGGCCACCTTTTTGCAAAGCCTGTAGAAAGTGGTCAGAAGTTCTAATGGTCTGTGCAAAAACTGGTGACTTGACACCATAAAAGACAAAGTAATTGACCCCCCCTATGTGCAGCCACCAAAACCATCTGAAAGCTCAGCTTGTGCACTGGGGATTAGCCATCCAACGAGCCAGTGTATTGCTAGTTCATTGGGTGATTGGTGCCATTTTTACTCGGGCTGATAATTTAAATCTTGTTTACCCTAGACGAGCTGACTGCAGGTTATGTCAAGCAATGACGTCTCACTCCTGATGATGTGGCTTTTAGGAGACCATGTAGTTTAAG